>OZ026522.1:70783416-70815300 GCA_964019695.1 Loripinus fragilis | reverse complement strand
TGTGAGTTTGGAGTAGTTATTTAATTTCGAGTAAACATATGCATAAAGTTTAAATCTAAATCTAGGTCTACGCAGTATATAAATCTCCTTTCCAACAGGCGCAAAATTTGCCTAGGGGTAATGCTTTTAGATTAATAACAAAATTGATAATATGTGATTAACTCTATTAAAACAGGTGTTTAATACGTGTCTAATTGAATTGTCTGATTAAAACGTGTGAAAACCCTGCAGCTCAGAAACGATGACAGTGACTCCTCAATTAAGAAACTTAATTAAGAAACTTCCATAAGCGATATCCGATACATTGGATGTATACACATATCGCCATCCTCGGTAACCCAGGCGCAACCCATTCCGTTACACTGCATTCATGAAAGGAGTGAAACGAATGCTTCACCCCTGGGTAAACGAGGATGACATATCGCATGCAGGAAATCATCCTGTATCTATTGTGCATTGTGCATCAGTGTTATCTTGCAGTCGTCCATTCATACGTCGGATGGGTGGGGGCATGCATTTATTTATCAATGGATAAAAGTCTGTAAACCATTATTTATTACATACGTATGTACGCATGCATATATGTCTTTCTGTTCGCATACACGGGCTGTCGGTGTAGTGTCTTGTATGAATTTACACAGTACAGTATATCAGAATACAATACCTGGTAAACCGTCAATTTTATGAACACACTTGTTTGATAAGAAATAGGGAAAACGTTAAATTAGGTTCTTACATGTGGGGCTAAATTTTACAATTTTATGTTCGATAAAGATGTATTTAAACAAATATAAAGTGGATATCTCATCCCTTCCCCGAAGATCACCGTCCAAGTGATGCGTCCTTGTGCTCGCAATGACCCATATGTACAAACTATGCTATAGTGAATCACATGTAAAGTCTGGTTAAAGGGATTTCTGATCCGCGTTCGTCGATTGTAAAGAGAGTTGTCGATTGCCGCATATCTGGTATGGAAACCGATTTATTTTTTCAAAAGATACACGAAAAATGTAAATAATTTCTAGTAGCCCTTGTTTCGGATTGTTTTGGCTATGTATTCAGAGGCCTTTATTTAATAAACACTTCAGATAGACGGCAATCGAAAACGTTAAAATATATCGACGAACATAGGTCTAAGATCGTTAGAAACAGAGTTTTTCATTTTTTTGTTCGCCTGGCTGTATATAATTCCAAGTAGCCCTTGTTTTTTCGGATTGGTTTGGCTACGTATTCATGATCAGTAGGCCTATATGTCCGATATGATGAAGGAGCGTATTTTATGGTAATTGAAGTAGTTTGGTCATTTCTCCATAAAACTTTAGCGACGATATATCTTAACTTGCAGACGATGTCCTTGAGCGGGCTGTAATGGCATTGCAGCCCTCTGCTGCCATGTATTAATGGGAATGAAGCCCGTGGACAGTGATTTGTCGTATTGCGGCACGTTTTATTTAAATGAAAAGTACAACTGTCAGCGATTGAAACACGTCAAGTTTCTATAGTAAACACTCATAGGGTATATAACAATGACTAATTGCTCTTCCACTTTATTAATTATCAGTCATACGGAGCCAAAGTCGGTGTATAGTATTAACTCTTTGCAAGCTGGTGTCTTATGCTGATAACATTTGCAAGCGACTTATACTCAGATCAGACCTGACAAAGCACTGGATTATCTGGACATTATAATGGTTTGCCCGAAACAGTCCTTTAAAAATGTGTTTTGAAAAAGAAAAAGAAAAGTGGACAACAATACGCGCAAAAAACTATTATGCTTTAACATTGGTCTATAGCAGGATGAACATAAAATATCCTATCAAAACATCATTTCAAACTTTCATACATTAGTACCAAACACTAAAAAAGGTTTTTCTTTATTAGAATCCAATATTTCTTCGAAAAATCTCCTTTGAAAAATTGGGACGTTTTATGGGGACGTTTTGACCAATCTTTTTTTAGTGTTTGGGGACGTTTTGACCAATTCGGGGACGTTTTGAATAGGGGGCGTTCTGACTAGGGGACGTTTTGACTTGCACCCCCTCAATACCTTACAGGAATGGGAGCTGGCGTGGGACATGGAATTTAACCGTAGCAAATGCCAGGTGCTCCACATTACAAGGTCGAAACATCCATTGAACACCCAGTACTCCCTTCATGGACAGGTACTTGAGGCAACAGACACAGCAAAGTATCTTGATGTAAGTATCGCTAGGGATCTCAACTGGAACGACCACATCAGCTCAATAACTGCGAAAGCAAACAGGACCCTGGGTTTTGTAAAACGAAACGTTAGGACCAACAATGAGAAGGTAAAAGAACTGGCCTACAAAACATTAGTTCGTCCCAAAGTTGAGTATGCCTCCCGAGTCTGGTCCCCCACACAAAGCATAATATAAATAAAATTGAAATGACCCAAAGAAGAGCAGCTAGATGGGTCAAAAACCAATTCTCCCCATATGAAAGTGTCACTAACATGCTGAGTGAGCTTGGTTGGAGGTCACTGGAAGATCGACGGATTGATTTACTTCTAGTGGTCTAAAGTACGTAACTTCCACACATCAGTCAAAACTAAGACTGATGTGTGGAAGTTACGTACTTCAGACCACTAGAAGTAAATTCAAAAATACCCAAATTAACTCTAAATGTCCACTGTGTGGGAATGCTGAAGAAACAGTTGAGCATTATATTCTGCTATGTGAAACGTTTGAGAAAATTCAGAAACCCTATATTAACCAAAATCAGTGAAACTTACCTTAATCTAACTGGAAAGGAATACAGGATACTTGATACCCGTTCCAAACTCCAAATTATCATTGACTGTTCAGTTTTACTAAGTCAAGAAAGTATATTGAACAAAAGATTGAAGTAACAGGACTTATCAAGTCTGGAATTTCATGCCAGAAGGCTGACTCATGTGCTACATACAAACAGATACATACTCCTTAATCACCCCGATCAAATAGAGTAAACAGGTCCAGGGGACAGCTGTGTATATATGTACCGTGTCTCTGTAAATATCGGAGCACCAAATTATCCAGAGTGTGAACTTTTTATCGCCCTCTACCTTTTAATAATGTTTTTAACAATGTTTTAATAATGAACTATTAACTCAAGAAGAAATACGTTATTCGCACAATATATGTGCTGTTCTCCATCCATGGAGGTTCAGATAGAGGAAACAGGAAACAGGATGCCCAGCTGATAATGTTTTATAAAATTGTCCATGGATATTTTGCGATTCAACTTCCTGCATACTTTGATAAACCCTTAAGATATACTCGCCATATGCACACTCTTTCATTTAGGCAGATACACACTGCTGCCAGCTATTACCAATATTCCTTTTATCCTGCATCAGTAGTTCTATGGAACAGACTCCCCTCTGAAGTTGTACTTTTGGAAGATCTTGACTCATTCAGGGAAGGAGTCTGCAAGATCAACCATCGGTCACCTTAATTTAAATACACTGTTTTTAACCTCTTTTACCTGCACCTCTTCTGCACTAACACTATAACTTTTATCAAGTCTCACTATCGCACTTTTTATCTCCTACAATCTTTCTTTTAACTCTTGCACTGACAGCGCAATTGCACGTAATACTCATAATGAGGGTGCTGCAGAATGGATAGATAGATAGAAACCACAGTGTCATAGTTCTTGATTTCGCGAATACTTCCGTTGCAATATTTAGCCATACCGAAAAATGGTAGGTTAACGAAAGTCATTTTTCATGCACAGTTTGTTTGTTTTTTAAAAAGCGACTGCCTTGCGAATGATAATAAAGTGTTAAGGTTTGAAATTTCGGTTTTCAAAAGAGGTATTTCAAAACGGTTGATAGGTTCTAGCAAATATTTTAGTTGTCATGAGTTTTCGCGACGCGAGTCATTCCGAAGACAGTTCACCGACAAACAACAGTTTACCTACAAGAGATCAAGAACGCTTACTTGTGATTCGACAGAACTGACATTATTCATATTTACCTGCATCGCTTTAGCGAAAAGTAATCTAGTAGAAGGTCCACTCCATCCATCTGTCCGCAACATCTTTTGTTTGTTGAGTTGATTCTTTACGTCCCATCAACAATCTTTCAGTTATATAAGGACGGGTCTTCCTGGGTTGAACCAGTACTAAGCGAGGATAAATTTGTCTTGCTCAAGGACCACAACGCAGTGACACAGGTGAGGCTGGAACCCGCGGACCTTCGGTCTCGAGTCAAGCACTCTACCACTGAGCTCCCATCCGCAACATGTACCTGCCTAGAATGTCCGCGAAGGCATGTGGCAGTATAAAGAGAAAAAAGAAACACTTTTTTAGGTGCCTAGTTTGTGTTATCTTACTCCTATTCATGATAGTTCTGCATTCTTCCAGTTTTTTATAAGTTGTCATTTTCATTTTTTATTCGTTGTTGTTGTTGTTGTTATCAGCCTTTTGGCTGAAGTATCTCTCTGGTAGGAAGGCTCTTTGGTACTTCTTTCATGGTAAAAACTCTCAGGTACATTATATAAGGCATGTGTGTCAGGTTCGGTTGTCAAGAAAAATTTAATAAATTTATTGAGTTTTGAATCGTTTTGTGCTTAAAATGTATTCTTCAAAGATTTCATTAATGATTTGTCTACATTCTTGGAATTCATCTTCTACTTTAACCTCCAGAAACAGCTTACAAGAAAATTCACTATTGCCTGTGCCAAAGAACAGTCTTGACCTCAACTTTACTCGGATCTCTTCATACTGCTCACATTCCTCAATGAAATGCTTCACACTCTCAGGCTCCCCACAAGTACATAGAGGTGACTCCTTCAATCCTACTGCATGTAAATAACCATTCAAGTAACAGTATCCGGTTCTGAGTTGGGTAACTATTCTTTGAGCTGGGATACTACCAAATGCTATCTTTCTTGCTACCACTGAAGGATGGAACTCAAACATGTGTCTCCCTCTCTGTGAAGCTTCCCATCGATTCTGCCACTTAATCTTGCAAGAGTCCCTAACTGCCCGTTTGACATCAATGGAGGTAAGGGTTGTGTCAACTTCTGGCATATTCTCTGCTTCCTCTGCTGCTTCCTTGGCCAGCTTATCTGCTATTTCATTTCCTGCTATTTCCGCATGACCTGGTGTCCAGTTAATTTCAACTGTTACATTTTGACTTTTCAAAATTTCCATAGCTTGTTTTATCTCAAATATTGCCGATGTATGTGACTTATTTTCCCATCCAAGAGTAAGGATTCCCACTGCAGACTGTGAGTCGGAAAAGAGCATGATCTTTTTTATATCTATTCTTTCCATTTCCAACTTGATATTATCCAGTGCTATCTTGATGGCCATTAGTTCACCTAGGAGGATTGATGATCTTTTGGAAACAGGTTGCTTGAGGTCAATCCTCTCTTCATTAGGAAGAAACAGACATGCTCCTGCTCCGCAAGGACCTGGATTCCCCCTACATGAACCATCAGTGAAGCCGCAAACCACATCTTTATCTGCTGAACGAATCTGTTTTTCTATGATTGTTCTTGCTTCATCCTCTTGGGCTTTGCTTCTTGATTTGGAAGATCCAAGATTATTCCAGTATTCTGGACGCTGAATGGAAGGTGCAAGACACTGCAGATATGACGCTTCTGGCTCTATTACTCTAACATCTAATCCTGTGTTTGTGATAACATCTCATCTGCATTAAGGCCTTGTTAAATGGTGACAAAATCTTTTCTGGTATTTCCTCGGTCTGATATTTCCATGTTTCAAAGCATTTTGCAACTTCTTCATTTTTATCTTTAGCCATGATTTTTACAAGTTCTCTGACTGCTAATTCTTCTCTTCTTAGATCTAAGGGCATAATTCCAGCCTCCACCTCCAAAGTCTCTATTCCTGCAGTAGCAGGAGTTCCCAAACACAGAGCTAGACATTTTCTTTGAATTTTATCCAGTTGCTCACAGTTTCCTATTTGCCATACTGTGGATCCATATTCCATGTGAGGAAGAACTATACTTTGATATAATTTTAGCATATTTTGAGCACTTATCTGTTCTGACCTGCCTACGATTGACAATGAAGCAGCTGCCTTAGTGGCTTTTCTTTCTACAGCATCAATATGTTTGTGGAAATTTAATTTCTCATCAAGGATGACTCCAAGCAGTTTAGGTGAATCTGTTCTTTTAATATCTTTTCCATCCATTTTAACAGTAATGTTGGACAATTCTTCATCGGTCTTTCTACTAAATATGCAAAATTCTGTTTTTTCTAAGTTTAACTTCATTCTCCATTTCTTTGTCCATTCCCTAATTTCCACTAAGTCCATCTCTAGGGCTTCTGCTAGGAGTTTTGCATCTGACCCTGTCTGCCAAATCGTACCATCGTCCGCAAACTTGACTTTCTTTCCCTTTACTAATGCAAAAATGTCCTTTATGAACAAATTAAAAAGAAGAGGGGAGAGAACTGAGCCCTGTGGCAAACCCATCATGGTATAGAATTTGGTGTTATCTACTCCTTTCATATAACAGAAGGCTTGTCTTGATTCCAAAAAGGTTTGGAGCCATCCCCATATGTTTCCAGTGATACCCATATTATGAAGCTTAGCCAGCAATCCATTTCTCCACACTGAATCAAACGCTTTCTCCATATCTACAAATACTGCTACGGTAAATCTTGTATTAGTTCGTACAGTAAAAAATAATTATTTTTCGCTGTGTACGAACTAATAAAAATTATTTTTCTGAGAAACGGGACTGTACGAACTAATAAAATGAAATTCTGAAGATCGAAAAACATGCGAAATTTGCCAAAGAGAGTGGAATTTCTGTTTATCCTTTTCGCCTAAATACAGGCTGAATGTCTGATCAGTATTTTGAATTAAACTAACATTCTTAATAGCATGGTGAAAGATTGAAAATAAACAACCAAACATAAAAGTCCGGATTGCCGTTTCAACCAACTCACATGCAATGTGCGATATACCCGGCGATATCACCCGGTTACAGGCAAACTTTACAAAGGCCTGCTTTACGGAAGAGATGTCACGTCGGACTTGTTCTATGATGATTGTCTTGATTGGAATCATACTCGGACCCACTGGGTCCAAGGAATCATAACAAAAATACAACTTCTGTTCACTACCGACGGCTAGCTCTAGACTACAACGTAACAGAGCAATGTATATCGCAGCTTTCGTTTTTGGTCATGATGTAGATTCTTATTTTCTTAGAACCCTCGGAATTGCAGCAGACAAGTAGACAAGACCATACATGTACGTACATTCAGTCCTACAGGTTAGACGTACGCGTACACGCATTAATTTGGAATGAAAACTGAAAATGAAAATGGTGACTTCTAAATATGAAATATGAACAACTGGAACGCAGAACTCTCATGAATCAGAGTAGTACATTTCTCTGCATTCATATTGTAAAAAGACCCACAACTTACGTTTTTGCGAATGCTTACTCCATTTAACACCTATATTTCTGCATAGGTTGGTTGGTTCGAGTCTTCATCATACGCCGTATTCCTTGTGGGGACATAACATGCTCAGCTTGTTCGCACACCCCCTTACGTGTTAGCTCGGACCCAATATAGCTCGGTGTTAGGCTGTTAGCATTCTAAGATTATGAAAATGGCAATCAATGCGTACTTTGATCTACTTTGTCATCTTCGGTCGCTTGACCATGGAGAAGCCATTACATGAGAAAATCTGTCTTTCGTGATTTGAGGTTGACTGACTCTTTTACAGCCAGAAACAGGGTTGGTTGCACATGCTTGTCTTTGCACTGCTATTTGAACACCATGCTATCCCGTGTACACCTTGCTTTCCATGCGCGGATCCAGGGATTTCGTCAGGGGGGACCGGGTCAATCTGACAAAAAAAGGGGGGGTACAACTTTTTCCAGGGGGGGGGGGGGGTCCAATTGCTTATACCCTATAGAAACTCATATAACTTGTGAATTTCCAGGGGGTCCGGACCCCCTGACCCCCCTCTGGATCCGCACTTGCTATCTCGACCAGCAGGAGATAGCTTTTTTCCATTTAGTCGTCTTTGGGTGGTATTTTTCAGTTTTATTTAAATTTCGATAGACCATGATTCTGTAAGCAAACAGTGGTGTCAGGCGACCCCACGTGCGGATCCAGAGGGGGGTTAGGGGGTCCTGACCCCCCCCCCCCCCCCTGGAAAATCACAAGTTATATGACTGTTTTCTGGCCGTTGGGCCTCGACCTCCCCCCCCCCCCTCCCCCGCCTGCCTGACAGAAAATCCTGGATCCGCGCATGAACCCTGTTCGACTTGTTCATATCGCCTGGGCCACTGTTTAATGTGTAATGTACATTTTCTTGCGTCAAGGCCATCATCACGTGCGACCCCAAACTTTAAAACAACACATGGCCGGAGTTGATGTGCGCGGTCTCTTTGATCTTAAAAAGATCATGCTGTCTTTGCCCTTGGCGTCAGCTGATATAATTAGCAGACGTTTTGTGAATTGACCAGGCCCAGCAAAAAAAAAAAAAATAAATAAAATGTGAATTCAAACTGTTTGAAACTCTGATATGGGTGGAGACAGATGGGGCAGGGGGTCCGGACCTCCCCATGAAAATCATAAGTTGCCATTTGTTTCCTAGAATAAAAACTGGTACGAACCTCCCTCGAGAAGCAATTCGACCCCCCCCCCCCCCCCCCCCCCCCCTCCGTTTGAATTGTCTGGATCAGCGCACGCATGTCTGACAGGAATTTTATTTTTTTATTTTTTGCATGTAGCAGGTTTAGCTATCATACTTTCTAGAGATAATTGGTAGAACTGCGCAGGTACGCTGGCTGATCTGCGTCTACAAAAAAGTTTCTCGCGGAATTGGGTAAAAAGCTAAGATACACGGACGGTCATCTTGTCCTACCAAGGGTTGCGATTGTCTAATCTACAATGTAAAGGTAGATACGGCGACGAAACCTTCGCTGGTGAAGATGACGGACGGTAAACGAGAGGCTTTTTCGACCATTTTTTTTTTATCTGAAAGTAAGCAATTGTTGCGGTAAGCCTAACTTTAGACATGCACCTTCAACTACATTCCTTGTATGTGAGTATTTATGCCCCTGGCAAGACTGTGCGGATGTGCAGGCTCGTCTGAGCCTTCGCTGGTTGCATGTGCGAGAGGTACCATAATCTCATGAACCGGCTCGTTTCATAGACAGCCCAATGTCAAGCATGATGCAGAAGCATGCTTAAATCACTTCATCTTGGTTTGTGCGTCTGTGCGTACGTGTGATGATCCACAGGAATCATTTAATGTGTAAGACCCATAATACAATTTCATGAGGACGCCGCGCTAGGCTCATCAGTGTCGTCTTTGTTTGATATAATGTTTCATCGGATATACAATGTATATAGTTATTTTATTGCGCTTATTGCGTGCGCGTTTTGGTGAAACTTAGAAATGAAATTGATGCATGCACATTTAAAGCACAGCTAATTAGTGGGAGTAGGTAGGTGTCTAGATTCTTCATCAACTCCAAAATTTTGAGTTACCCGACGAGATTGCACAAAAGCACAGGCTCCCCTTAGCCTTCGCTGATAACATTTGTTATAAACACCAGCCGATATGGTTTCATCATGCTCGGATCCAGTGATTCAAAAAAAAAAAAAGACGCTTGGGCATATTTATGACACAGAAAGACCAGAAAGGCTCAATGATCACAGACACGTAGGACAATGTGTGCACGCGCGCGTGGTTGTGTACATGTATTTGATTTTTGTCATGACTGGACAAAATATCTCCGCGATTTGCATCAGTCCGACGTTCATTGAACCTAACGTTTATCATTGAATAAAAGTTTGGCATGCATCAATGCTGGATGCACGCGCACAAGCGACACTGACGATCACACTGACAGGCTAAACGCTCCTGTTAAGCTGATATGTTGTTAACTTAACTGACGTGCTCGAAGAAAAACGAAAGCATCGTAGACAGACACACTGATTGACCAAATGAATGGAAAACACGTTGTGTACGAACTATTAAAAATTACAGACAGGAAAAATGACCACTGTACGAACTAATACATGATATTTTGAGCTGACCGGTCATGAATAATTTATGGTGTATGAACTATTCGAGTGTACGAACTAATACAAGATTTACCGTAATGTTACTTGTCCCTCACTGAATCCTTGTATAATATTTTGCACCAACCGCAACATTGCCATACTAGTTCCATGGAACCTTCTAAACCCTTCTTGCTCTGGATCCAGGATCCTGTTATGTTCCACAAAGGAGTAAAGTCTAGTAAATACTATTCTTTCTAAACACTTTCCAAGTATACTAGTCAGACTGATTGGTCTATAGGATCCAGCATTATGGTAGCTGGGCTTTCCTGGCTTTCTCAAAAACTTAACCTTGGCTACTTTCCAATCTTGGGGTACTATTTTCTCACTCCATGACTTATTAAATAACACATTGATTGCTTTGATAAGTGCCTGACTCCCTTCCTGAAGTAATTCTGCATAAAGTCGGGCTGGCATCACAGCCGCCATATCTGTATCATGAGATATCTACCGATGTTTTGTCGATGCACCACCTCTTATGAGGTGTAAAAGGGCATAATGAATATAGTTAAAAAGTTTATGTATGGAGAGCGCAGTGGCTCAGTGGTAGAGTGCTTGACTCGAGATCGAGGGGCCGCAGGATCGAGCCTCACCAGCGTCACTGCGTTGTGGTCCTTGAGCAAGACACATATTGAATTTCTGTCTGTACGGCTTCCTTACATGTTCCAGTGAATCACATCTGGCTATGAAGTGCTCTCTATCCTCCGGTTCTTTCAGACACAATTTACAAGATGGGTCTACCGCATATTGATTAAAGCATGATCTGTTGGCCTGCAGTATGTATGCGCCAGTCAGTACCTTGACTTTCAGTTCTGCCCTTCTGTTATCTCGAACATATGCCTAACACTTGACCAGCACATATAAAGCTTTCCAACTGTGACCGAACGCGGGTTAAGATACTTCAAAGACTTCTTACTGTAGATTTCCTGTTTCAAGTCGGTTTCCAAGTAACTGTTCATTTTTGAATTTAGCAAAGCTTTCCATTTCTCTTTTGAAGGTGTATTTACAAATAGTTCATATGCACTTGAAAGATCATACTGTTTCAAAATTCTTTTAACTTCATTGCACCAGGAGCTCTCATCTGAAGATTTCATTACCAATTGTCTCTCAATAATATCATATTCAACTGAATCCTTTGAACTAACCGAGCTTACAAACAGGATAAGAATGTGAAAATGAAGGTGAAAATCCAAAAGAATCTAAGAAAAAAGTTGCTTTCTACAACAAATTCCAATTGTTTGTGGGTATTCAGCTGTTTTTTGATATATTGTCAGTCAAAGTTTTCAAAATATGATTAAATCCTGCGGTTAAAAACCAAAGTGCTCCGAATTTTTCACCTCGCATATGAAACAATATTCAAAATTGATATCCGGGCATATACATTTGAACTTCAATGGCTCAAACTCGTCGGGACTGTTAGTGCAAGTTTGACCTGTCGATGGGTTCGAGCGATACCTGGACTGACAATTTTCAAGGTAGTTCATGTGTACTTTATGTTTACCATAGACAGCATGTTTTTATTGATCAACACGTGACATCTGTCATTTATGTCAATTTACCCCTTTGCATGCTAGAGTTAAAATTTTAATGGACATAAGTTTGCATTATGCATCTGCGGAAAGTGAATACCTTGATCAGCATGTGCATATGCACATCTTGATCACTGCATTTGTTATCTCGTCTGCTTTCATGATTCAGTTGTCCGGTTTGTCGTCTTGTGAGGGATGACAAGCAACATCTTTATACAAACTCCTGGATGTTTAAAACAAAGACGCAGATCAAACTGTAGACCTGCACAGTGATGCCCGTATGAATCCAGTCAGCACACAGTGTCTGGCCACTATCGGCCTGCCAGCGAAATGTCATTCAAATGTAGTGGCGCTGGCGACCGATGGTGGCCCTCTTCTAGATGTTAAGCAGAAAGAACCCATGCCCACATAAGACTCTGACCAGACTGTACTCTGAATCCAACTGCGAACTGTTGATAACAAAACAACTCATTTTTTGTGCGGTCACAAGTGAGAACTTAATTTCACTACTCACCTCAAAACTTTGATCTAATAAATTGCCACTATTTGCATAATTGACAAAATAAGTTTGTCAATTAGGTTTACCCAAGCGCAAAAAAATCATCATTGCCAAGGAGCGCTTATGAAAAATAATTAACTAATATCAAGTATCTGAATGATTCATGTTAGGTAAATATTGGTTCGGGCCAGCCAAGGGTTTATACATTAAAAATTGCCCTGCGGTCCGTGTTTTAAGTTTGAGAGTTTGAGCCATCGTTGTTCGAGCCTGGGATGTATTTTCACATTAAATATATAGGGAAATTGCGGGGACTGACTAATGAGTTCCAGCAATCCATGGTGTTCGAGAGACAAGTTCGAGCGACCAAAGTTCGCATGTATTTCTTATTAATTTTAGATTTTTGTGTTGCCGTTTTCAAAAAGCTAGGGGTCGTACTAGAGGTATGAGCAGACTGGTGTGTGTGTGTTGTACCAGTACTATGTGTATATTACCTCTGCAGAGGCAAAAGATTATTGGAAATCTAGCATAAATACATAGGACCAGTTAAGCAAGAAATTTAAGCGTTAAATTGCGACTATTTTCTTATCCATTAGTTGAAACATGTGTTTTGGGTGCTCAAAACCGTCTCCTCGAGACGGTTCTTTTGAGTACCCACAACATATGTTTTGGTTGAGAAATAAGAAAAATAATTGTCAGTTAGGCACTCTTATCTGGGGGCCTGTAAATAACCCTACCTGGCAGTGTTAGATTTAGGCTTGATTTCTATTGCGTCCCTGGCACCCAGGGCATCAACAACTGTTGAGCCCCATGTATATTTTACTGAGTCCCAGAAAGTTTCCCAGCCTAATTTTTTTTCAATATTAAACACAAAGAGGTTAGCTTAAAGGGCCCAGACCTGTAATTGTTTTTCCATAGACCTCCATTATAGCTTTTAAGTAGGCTGTGGTCCTCACAACTCTTCAATCACAATGAGGCTGCCATAGAGTTACAGATTGGGCCTAGTTCAATCAAAAAACAAGAATGAGATACCCTGGTGACCGCCATGTTTTGCCACTTTTTGGCCCCTGAAGGTGGGCATCCTACATGAGAGGAAAATTCTACTGAAAAAAGTACCAGAATGCAAGGTCCTTTTTTCTAAACGAAATCAACAAAAGCAATGAGATGTTGTTCCAAAAAGTACAGCAAAGATAGACCCGTCTAATAAATACAATATATTTCCTAGTTTTATTATTGACCAAACATGAAACACCTTACAACTTAAAAATATTGTGCTGAGCTTCCACCCACCTTTTGAGCCAATCACTGCCCTTTTTACATTTACAGGTCTGTGACCTAAACTATCAATTAACTTTAATCTCAAGCATTTTCAGTTTACACTAAGGGATTGATGATCGATTAAAAAAAAAAGCAAGAAAGAAGCAGACTTAGCAGTGATGGAATCTTTGACTATTAAACTTTTTCGCTTTTTAAGTCTTTACTTGACGCTCTAGACCAAGATTATTTTACTTATGCCTGTTGAAAATTGCTGAATCTGTCCGTGAACACATTTTTAACGGATAAAACATCGAATTGTGATAGTATTGGCTTCAGAATACATTTTTACCCAGCAAATCGATTTTGGGAAAACCATAAATCAGTATTTATAGCTGAGCCTTGTTCTGATTTCAACCGTTGCTATGAACAACAGATCACGGAAAACCACAACTGAATACTATTTATAGGAGTCTCTTTGTGAAAAGTACAAAAGACCGATATTCTAGGGTTTTAACTCTCTTCACTATTGAGCTGGCTTAAATGTGTTGAAAGTCCACTGCTTTTGATTGTGCGTTCCATGGACGCAAGCTACTTGTCTTTTTTGCATGCCAACGATTTTCGGTGCAATACCTTGGCGGAGGTATGCGGACACAGACAAAGAGATACTAGGGTATAATCAATTGTGAATTTCACCCATGGTAGTTTGTTTGTTTTGTTTGTTTGTTTTGTTTCTTTACGTCCCAAGTCAACAGCTATGGTCATTGCGGGACGGTCAGTTCACCTAACCACACTTTTTCCTGGGCAGGCTTGAACAAGCGGTTAACCAGTAATTTGTGCACATACTTACGCTTGTAACTGACAACAACCCTTCTTGAATGAATCAGCGGAAGGGAGGAGAATGACTGTAGAAATTATTTCATGATCAATCTCCACGAAAGTATGGGACCGGGCAGGGATCGAACTCGCAACCCCTGGATCTGCAGTCAAACATGCATCTGTAGCCAGACACGTTACCGACTTTGCTACGCGGTCCGGACACCAGTGGCAGAGATATTCTAACACAGACGAAGCCATTCATAGTACTTGGTAAAAAAACAGAATCATTGAATGCGGCGTGGGTAAAAAAACAGAACATTTAGCGAGCTGATCAATACACTGATTTGTAAACAGAGCAGTAACAATACAAGAGCATTTGTCTGTAATGCCCTCATTTTGCACTGGTGCTAGTCTAGGTGTAGTCCTGTACCAAGTTATTGGAAGAGCTCAAGGCTGTCCAAGGACAAGAACCTGGCACCTCTCGATAAAAATTTCTTGCTTGCGAGCTTAAAAGAGTGCAGGCGACGCCCCCAGGGAGAGTGAGGGTTGTGGACTGTCCCTGGGGGGCATGCTAGTTCATACTGGAGATAAACCATACACATGCTAGTTCATACAGGTGATAAACCATATGCATGCTAGTTGGCCCCATACCATGTATTTTTTGAAGAAACATGGGCTAGTAGCTTCCTGGGTCTATTAAGCTGCCCCCATTCTCTCAAGTTTCGAATAAACACAGAGACCAAGAGCTTTCCTGGGCCCATTTAGCTGCCCCCATGCTTTGTAAGTTTTTGAATAAATTAAAGGCTGGGACCTTTTTTGCCAAAATAGTTGACTCAATACTATGTAAGGGCGAACATAAGCTGGGAGCTTTTCTGAGTCTTCTTAGTTAGTCCCATACTATGTAAATATGAGCATAGGCTGGGAGCTGCCCATTTGGCTGCCCCTATGCTTGTACGTTTCGAAGAAAAACACAGGCTGGGATCTTTTTGGGCCCATCGCAAATCCCCATGCTAAAGTTTCTGACCCACCCAGCACCCCCAAGTCCGGCCCCTGGGGCATGATCCCAGCAACAGAATGGAAATTCTGTTCAATATGTTTTCTATCTTTTTTTTGTAAGAATGCATGCAAAGTTTGGTATAAAAATCTTAGAATTCACATGGTGGTCAAAAATTTGATGGTATTTGACCTTTTGACCTCACTCCAAGGACACCAGTTTGACCCTAGGATGAAAATTTTACTTGCATTCTGTTCTGCTCATCATCCCTGTCGATTTGATATGGGACATGACCATGTTTAAAAAAAAATTTTTTTGACCCCCTGGGCACCCCAGCATCCCAATTCCCACGCCTGGGACATGACCCAGGCGACAGATTGAAAATCCTGTCTGATATGTTTTGTATCTTTCATTTGTGAGAACACACATAAAGTTTAGTATGAAAACCTTTGTAATTGACTTTGTAATTGAAATTAAATGATATTTGACCTTTTGAGGCCTTCCCAGGGCCCCAGGGGGCGGGGTAAAAAAAAGTTTGCCGTTGCACACCCCATTCATGTGAGTAACTCACACACTAAATTTTGAATTTCGTCCAATGGTGTAGGAGGAGATGGCATAACAGACAGACGGGGGCGATTACAAAATCCCCTTTGCTTTTATAAAAAGTGTGGGGATAAAAATATGTGTGGTTCAGGTTACACCCTGAATAAAATTAGGGAAGGTAGGTAAGATACTACTTTTTTTTTCAATATTCAGACCTGCTTGGAAATTAAATAAGACAAAACTGGTATAAAAGGGTCTATATTTAGCTCACCTGAGCCGAAGGCTCATGGGTAAGGTAAAAGTATACCAATGACTCCGGCGTCCATCTGTCCGTCGTCCGTCAACATTTTCAAACATCTTCTTCTCTGAAACCACTGGGCCAATTAAACTCAAATTTCATATGGAGACTCCTTAGGCCGCGGGAACGAAATTTTGTTCAAATGGTCTTGGTCACATGACCAAGATGGCCGCCACGCCCATATATGGTAAAAACCCTTTAAAAATCATCTTCTCCAGAACCAGAAGGCCGATGACCTTGGGACTTGGTATGTAGCATTGGGGATGTGGGGCCCACCAAATTTGTTCAAATAATGATCCTAGGTTGACCTTGACCTATTTAACGTCAAGGTCAAATTTGCTTCCTAATGCATTTAAATGGGAATTTGTGTAAAAAGTTGATTTTTTGAATAATGTTAAAGCAAAAGTCATCATTCTTACTTGTTACAATGGCAAGAAATAAGTTTCAAAGGTCAAGGTTGACCTTTGCCCTTTCAGCCAAGGTCACTCATATTTTGGTCCCATCAATATATTAAAACATAGTTTTCTCACAAAGCATTGGCCCAATTGAACTCAAATTTCATGTGAAGACTCCTTATGGTAAGTTAGCAAAATTTATACAAAACATTTCATTGTCATCGACCGGAAGCATTTTTTCAAATACTGACCTGTCTGATTTGAGCATTGTGGGTACATGTGACATATTTGTTTACCAAATGCGCCACAGAGTCATGTGATTCGCCCGATTGGCTGATTCAATATTGTTTATCAAGCGCGTCATCACGTGTCACTGAAACCATTCCCATGAAATGGCCATGCTGAGAATATTTTCAAAAATGTTTCAGTGCATAAAATATAATCTGTCTTTGGTTAAATACCGTAATACCTATTTGGCTAAATACCGTAATACCTATTATTTTTATGGTTTGGCTATCAAAGCTGACTAGATGTCTCCGCCCCAGGATTATTTATAGGCATTCAGTGCTTGTTACTTTTTAACGTAGGTGTTTTGACTAAACCATACCGCGTAACAACACAAACCCGATTTTTCAGTCGTGATGTCCCATAGCAGACAGGTTAATCGGTTGAGTATCACGCCTGCGCAGACAATGCAAAACATTTTGGTCACATGACAAAGATGGCCACCACGCCCATATATGGTAAAAACCCTTTAAAAATCTTCTTCTCCAGAAACAGAAGGTGGATGACCTTGAGACTTGGTATGTAGGATTGGGGATGTGGGGCCTACCCAGTTTGTTCAAATAATGATCCTAGATTGACCTTGACCTACTTAATGTCAAGGTCAAATTTGCTTCCTAATGTATTTAAATGGGAAATTTTTTGAAAAGTTTTTTGGAATACTGTTGAAGCCAAAGTCATCATTCTTACTTGTTATGTTAAAACTAATGAGACAGTGGCAATAAATAAGTTTCAAAAGTCAAGGTTGACCTTTGCTCTTTCAGCCAAGGTCACTCATATTTTGGTCCCATCAATATATTAAAACATAGTTTTCTCACAAAGCGTTGGCCCAATTGAACTCAAATATTATGTGAAAACTCCTTATGATAAGTTAGCCAAAATTTATACAAACTATTTTGGTCACATGACAAAGATGGCCGCCACACCCATATATGGTAAAAACCCTTTAAAAATCTTCTTCCCCAGAACCCGAAGGCCAGTGACCTTGAGACTTGGTATGTAGCATTGGGGATGTGGGGCCTACCCAGTTTGTTCAAATGATAATCCCAAGATGACCTTGACCTACTTAACCAGTGATTTTATTTGGCCACATTTACCGCCTTATATGGGAGTCATTCCCAATCCAAAAATGGCCTTTATTTTCCCAATTTCATGTATTTTTATACTTATTTTCCCAATTTTTATGATATATTTTCCCAAATATGAAGGAAAAGGTAGCTTCCCAAAATCCCTAATAAAATCACTGTTAACGTCAAGGTCAAATTTGCTCCCTAATGCATTTTAATGAGAATTTTTTTGAAAAAATGTTTTTTGAATACTGTGGAAGCCAAAGTCATTATTCTTACTTGATATGTTCAATCTAGAGTCTAGAAATAAGTTTCAAAGGTCAAGGTTGACCTTTCAGCCAAGGTTGCTCATTCAACATATTTTAACATCTTTTTCTCAGAAATCACTGGGCTGTTAGATTGTTTAGGTTACTGGACCAAAATGGCTGCAACCCCCATATATGGTAAAACAAAATATGTTTCATTTTAAGCTGTAGTTGACCTTGACCTGTTTAAGGAGAGCAGGTGAGCCACTCAGGACCTTCAGGTCCTCTAGTTGAATATATAACCTTGTTTTAATCCTTTTACTTCCAATACCAAAGACTGAATGCATAGAAATTTAGATTTCCATTTCAGGTGTTCATTTTGGTATGTATTTTTTCTCAAAATTCTGAATTTGGAAGAGCATAGCAGAACAAAAAATATTTTGTTTTGCTATTCTCTTCCAACTTCAGAATTTGGAGAAAAAAGTGTAGGGTAGTGGGTAAAAATTTAGGGTAGGTGGGGTTACCTGAACCACACATATTATTTTTCTTGGCCTAGCCAGTTTTTCTAAAGATGTGGCTTGTTTACATTTCAGATGAGTGTGTTCATCAATAACAAGTTCACTTATGCCTTGCGAGTAGGAAAACAGTTGGCCGCTGTTACTGGTAAGTGTTGGTTTCTGAGATCATTCAGATGAGTGTGTTCATCAATAACAAGTTCACTTATGCCATGCGATTAGGTCAACAGTTGGCAGCTATTACTGGTAAGTGTTGGTTTCTGAGATCATTCAGATGAGTGTGTTCATCAATAACAAGTTCACTTATGCCTTGGTAGTAGGTAAACAGTTGGCAGCTGTAACTGGTACATGTAAGTGTTGGTTTCTGAGACCATTCAGATGAGTGTGTTCATCAATAACAAGTTCACTTATGCCTTGGTAGTAGGTAAACAGTTGGCAGCTGTTACTTACTGGTAAGTGTTGGTTTCTGAGACCATTCAGATGAGTGTGGTCATCAATAGCAAGTTCACTTATGCCTTGCGAGTATGTAAACAGTTGGCAGCTTTTACTGGTAAGTGTTGGTTTATTAGACCGTTCATATGAGTGTGTTCATCAATAACAAGTTCACTTATGCCTTGCGAGTAGGTAAACAGTTGGCCGCTGTAACTGGTAAGTGTTGGTTTCTTAGACCATTCAGATGAGAGTGTTCATCAATAACAAGTTCACTTATGCCTTGTGAGTAGGTAAACAGTTGGCAGCTGTTACTGGTAAGTGTTGGTTTCTGAGACCATTCAGATGAGTGTGTTCATCAATAACAAGTTCACTTATGCCTTGCGAGTAGGTAAACAGTTGGCAGCTGTTACTGTTAAGTGTTGTTTTATGAGACCATTCTGCTTTCAGATGAGTTTGTTCATCAATAACAAGTTCACTTATGCCTTGCGAGTAGGTAAACAGTTGGCAGCTGTGACTGTTAAGTGTTGGTTTCTGAGACCATAGTTATGCATGCAGCTAGCCAGTTACCTGGAGAGGGACCCACTGATGTGGATGATACACCTGCACGTTAATCAAAATCTGATTATAATGATGATGATGTTGAAAAATATGGCTGACCTTTTACCAAGATTGCTCAAATTAACCCTTAAAGCGCCAATCACGACTGCAGCAGACGACAAATTTTGCTTTCCCAATTTTTGACAAAAATAAGGTATGATATTACATGAGAATCGTCTGCCAGCAGACGATTCTCATGAAATATCATGCCTTATTTGTTATTTTTGAAAAGCGGCAAAATTTGCTATCGGCGTCTGCTGCAAATTATAGGTGACGCTTTAAGGATTAATTTGATATGTTGAAAAGCATGGCTGCCAGGAGTCTGTAACCCATAAGCCGTCGGTCAGATTTGATTCACTTTTGATTTCAATTTAGTGTCTCCCTCCATTTATTAGCTCATCTGAGCCAAAAACTCAAGATGAGCTATCGTGATCGGTCTTCGTCGATCATGCATCCATCTTCCGTCGCCTGTCGTGTGTCGTCCGTAAACTTTTTACAGGCCCCCTAGCAGACTCTCATGAAATTAAAGGTTTTTTGTAAAGGCTATTTTAGACAAAATAAAGGCTGTTTCATTTAAATTCAAACAAAAACTAGAGGACCTGGCGGTCCTGAAGCGCTCACCTGATCTCCTTAATAATGTTAAAATAGGTCAAGATCAATTTCAGCTTATAATGAAACATATTTTGTATCGTGGGGGTTGTGGCCATTTTGATCAAGTGGCCTAAAACAATCTAATGAATACTCCATCAAACAGCCAAGTGATTTCTGAGGAAAAGATGTTTAGATAGGTATGTGGCAGTCCAAATGAGTGGCCCTGGATAAATGGTCACAGGTCAGTTTGACATTTGGTACTTATATAAAACCGTTGTCTCATTAGGTTAAACATTTCTTGCAAGTATTATGATTTCAGCCTAAACAGTTATAGAAAAATGAACATTTCAAGATTTTCCCATATAAATGCATTAGGAATCAAATTTGACCTTGAAGTAGGTCAAGGTCAACCTAGATTCATCATTTGTGCAAATCTGGTAGGGCCCACATCCCCAATGGTACATACCAAGTCCCAAGGCCATTGGCCTTTTGGTTCCAGAGAAGAAGATATTTAAAGGGTTTTTACCATATATGGGCATGGTGGCCATCTTGGTCATGTGACCAGTACAATTCGTATAAATTTTAGCTAACCTATCATAAGGAGTCTTCATATGAAATTTGAACTCAATTGGCTTAGTGGTTTCTGAGTTAACTATGCTTTAATGTGTTGATGGGACTCCAATATGAGCGACCTTTGCTAAAAAGTTAAAGGTCAACCTTGACCTTTGAAACTTATTTATAGCCATTGTCTCATTAGGTTTAACATATCAAGTGAGAATAATGACTTTGGCTTCAACAGTATTCAAAAAATCAACTTTTCCAAAAGAATCCCATTTAAATGCATTAGGAAGCAAATTTGACTTTGACGTTAAGTATGTCAAGGTCAACTTAGGATCATCATTTGAACAAACTAGGGAGCGCGGTGGCTCAGTGGTAGAGTGCTTGACTCGAGACCGAAGGGCCGCGGGTTCGAGCCTCACCGGCGTCACTGCGTTGTGTCCTTGAGCAAGAACATAAATCCTAACTTAGTACTGGTTCAACCCAGGAAGATCCGTCCCTTTATAGCTGAAAGATTGTTGATGGGACGTAAAGAATCAAATCAAACAAACATTTGAGCAAACTTGGTAGGCCCCACATCCCCAATGCTACATACCAAGTCTCAAGGTCACCTGCCTTCTGGTTCTGGAGAAGAAGATTTTTAAAGGGTTTTTACCATATATGGGCATGGCAGCAATCTTGGTCATGTGACCAAAATATTTTGAATAAATTTTGGCTAACTTAGCATAAGGAGTCTTCACATGAAATTTGAGTTCAATTGGGCCAATGGTTTGTGAGAAAACTATGTTCTAATTCATTGATGGGACTCAAATATGAGCGACCTAGCTGAAAGGTCAAAGGTCAACACTTGACCTTTGGAACTTATTTATAGCCATTTTCTCATTAGGTTAAACATATGAGCGCCGCCACGCAAAAAGGGGTCTTAACGTAATTTTTATGATATTTTAGTTCTTTTGATTTTCTTTAGCTATAATGAGTTAAAAGTCGAATTCTGACATTCATTTTGTTATATGACGCTGATAAAACGGTTAAAACGTCATTAATAGATGGGTACCCTCTTCAGGTTCTCTATAAAATTACGTTACAAAGTAACGTTAATAATGACGTAACAAAGTAACCTTATTTTACTATAACGACAAAAGAAAAGTCTAATAACCTTGCATGTATCAAAGTCTGAGAATTCTTTTTTTAATATTACCAATTAAAGAAAAGTACAGAGTCTATTTTTTTTCTTGTTGTCAGTTATTTAAAGGCAAATATAGTCTATATTAAACGACGGCGATTCCGCTACGATTCGAAATTTTGGCCAAAACGACAAGAATCGTAGCGGAAACGGCAAGGGGGCAGTAGAAGCGCCTAGGTTGTAGTAGAAGCACATCGGAATCTTCATGATCGCCACCTCGCGGCGATTGTTTTGACCTGCTCAAAATTTACGTAACGACATCGCCGTGAACTCAAAGCGCAACGGAAGCGTAGTCACATCGCAGTAAGATCTTCATGGGCGTATAGCCGTATCGCGGCGGCATCGTGAGCATCATAGCTCAATCGCCGTCACATCGTGGCGAAATCGCCGAGTTGTTCATCCGCGATGCAGCTATGCATCTACTACGCTTCTGCTGCGCTATGTGCGATCTTGTTACGCTCTGTGCGCTCTTGCTACGAACTCGCTATATACGATTGACGCGCTTCCGCAGCGACTGTGCTTTTTAGACATAGTCAACATTGGCGCTTCTGCCACGCTTCGGCTAAGCTCTTGGCGTTCTGGTCAACTCAATTCTTGGTTCAAATGCTCTCCTAAAGTTGGTGTCGCTATTTTAGATTCTAGGACCACCTCTGAGCGTTTTCATGCTCATGTAATTGAAGAATTAAGAGCTATCTTTCAGTTGGTCATAGTGCCAAAATTGTACCCGTCTGTCTGTAGATAATCGTGGACAGACCCAGAACCATGTGGCCCTCCGCCTCCGTCTTGCCTGGAGCTAATCATCCAACATAATATGTCTGTGGTTCGTAATGGCCAGCTGAAGCATAGTTACTTGAGCGTGTCTATCATTGACATTCAGCTAGACATAAATCAGTTTAACTTCATATTGTATATGGAAATGATACAAAATCGCAACGAAAGCGTATCTCCATCGCCTAGGTCGTAGCAAGGTCGCAGCTGCAACGCGATCAGCGTAGACTAAGCATAGCGGGAACTTCATTGTCGTAGTGGGATAACTGGAAGCATCAAGTTCCCACCAAAAATGTGATAAGCAAAGGACCAAAATTACCTTAAGGCTATAGTACTGCCGCATTAATAAGAAACGCGAAAAATCGACTTAAAGTGCATCTTTTCACAGTATTTTCTCTTGATATTTTCAATATGCGGGTAGAAAAAGCTGCAGTATTTTTTGACAAAATTTTCAACCTGATGTTTTTGCTGAGTTTTTCTGGAATTAGATGGAATTTTGGCATATTTTTGGTTCTTTTCAACGAGGGAGTATTACTGTTGGTAGAATGGACATAAACTGACCCAGTTTATTAATAATATGCAACTGTTGACTAACTCATTCGATGGCTTTTCAGGTCAGTGATCGCCGTGAAGTTATATACAGAACAAAACTTAAAACGCTACACCTGAATTGTTTGCCATTTATATGCAAAATGACGCAAGCCAGTAAAGCAAATGAAAGTGTATCTGAAAGACTGGGTTATGCATAAAGTAAAAGTTTACGGATATTGTCACGAGGAAACACATGAAAGTCATTTAAATGTGACAGGGGTCCACTTTTTCAGGTTACAAATTTGAACAGAAATCTAAAACAGTTCAGCCTTCAGCATCCACTGCCAACCAGATCCGACTGAACGAAATGGTAGTCTAAGACATTTGACAACCAGAAATGTGTTTTGATCGTTTAGAAAAGCAACCTTAGAAAGCAGGGTTTTCATCAAATTGGCCAAGCTTGAAATGTTATCACTGAAATCTCCATAGGAAAATAAATGTGTTGTTGCATCTAAGTCTGCTCTCATTACTGGCCGAGAAATGGTAGGAACAATATGCTGATAGGTCTACCTGATTTAGTAAAAGAAAGAAAGTTATCGAAAATCGTGATAAATCGAAGATTACAAAATATTTATTATTATATCTGACGTGAGTTTCCCATACAAAACTTCCATATCACCCGCTACTATAGCGACGGCGAATTTGTCACAGCAGCGGGTGATAGTCGAAAATATCAGTCGTTCCTCTGATGCGCAACGCCGATGCGCGTACGGTTCGTTCACGTCAGGATACGTTCAACATGAGGCATAATTTGGCCACTTTCCACTCGCAATAACTTCGTTGTTTATGGTCAGAAACATTAATTGAAGGTACTCGTTTTTTTAGTTAGGACGAGAAGAATACGTTGAGACCAAATTTGAGCCGATTTGGCGAAATTTTCTATTTTGCAACAAAACCACATCTTATTGTTGTTGTGTTTGTGTTTAACGTCCCACCAACAGCTAAGGTCATATGGAGACGGGGCCATGGCTTAAAGTCTCATCTGACAGACTGGTGAAGCCCGGAATCGAACCTGCAACCCCTGGTTTACAAACCACATCTTGTACAGTATCCCATTTAAATGACGCTGCTTGGTATTAGGTTTGGTGTCGTCGACTTTTTATGACGTAATTTGTTTGACCGAACGTCATGATCAGTTTGAGCATTCAAAATACTTAAAAGTACCATTTTTGTGAAAGATGTTTTTTCATTCATGCATATAGATAAACGGCTGTGCATCGTTTTCCCTTTGGAACTCCCCTCACCACGGCAGGAAATAAAGGATCTAATATTCGGTATGATAAAATAAATATTACATTCTCTGATTGGGTGATAGTCGAAAATATCATCTCCGGAAATGTGATAATCACATTCCTCCGGATGATATTTTCGACTATCACCCAATCAGGGAACGTAATATTTATATAATATTCCCTATTCGTTTTTGTCAATTTAGGGAGACATTTCCTTTTTTACAAATTTGATAAATTCGAAATTGATTTCTGAGCTTGTTTCAAGTGATAAAACAGTTTTCTTGTGTAATAATGCAACACAAGTTGATGAATTCTGATAAGCATAACAACCTTTTTTGCGCATGCGCAATTGCATAATTCATTGACTAAAGCTTTAAATACAATAAGGAGTATAACTCAAACATCAAAAGAGACAAATTGGTGGAGTTTCGACGAATCGCTTGCTGGATGTCTGGAAAACGTTAGTCATCTTCAGTAAATACTTTTCATCCAATATTTTCTCACAAAATATAAAATATTGTAGTGTTGCGTTTTCACTTTTGTTCAGTATAGCATAAAGTGTATCGTACATATACAGTACTGCTGCATAAATCAGGATCGCGAATAAATGACTTTAGATGTACGTTTTCAATTTATATCACATTGAGTATTCAATAATCGTGAATCTTTTTAGGCAGTATTTTGACAAAATATATTGCCTGCTATTACGGCTAACTTTTGTTCTAATAATTCTGATGGTAGACTTTAGGCATTTTGTTCCACTTATTTGACACTTGACAGGGATAATCCTGGGATAGGCCAACCCCATTTTGTGAAAAAAACATTATTGTTCTGCACTACTTGAATGGCTGACTATAAAATTACATCGTATGTGTAGTTGATAATAGTTAGGCCGTTTACCACTGTAAAAGTTGTCTTATAAAACTGTCGATAATAGCCACATCACACTGTTTTAGGAGAAAATGTCCTTAAAAATATAGCAAACAGTATTTACCCGGATCAAACTGATCGTATTGTATCAGTTGGATCTGTGTCAATGCTGATTGAATCGGTACTTTCAACTGAATTGCAGTGCTTAAAAATAAAACTGGCATGTACACTGAAAGCAATCACGATTTTAAAATGTGTGATGCTTTTGACACTTACCTGTAGAAATTTAAGTACAGAAATATAGGCCGTCACATGGCTGTTACACCATTTGAATTCCCCCTGCTTTTCAGAAAGCCTAAAAATGTCGAAATCCCCAAGAGATTAGGGGTCAGGGCAGAGGTAGTAGATTCTTCAAACAATTTTCTTCTGACACTGCAGGATATTCTAAATCCAGATTTGAGCTTTATGTTCGGAAAAATGCATGTAATTAAATAATATTCCCGATTTTCGCGTTTCTTATTATTGCGGCAGGACTATAGTTAGCGTAATTTATGTTGAGGGGTCCTTCAATCCATAAGTGCGGTACCTCTATCCAGATGCAATTAAGTATTAGCCATACTTTCAAGAATATACATACGCCAATTTCAAATTATAAAGTACACAAATCATTTGAGGTATAGCTCTATTTTGGTAATATGTTTAGGAAATGAACAAATTAAAGAAACCTTTGTTAAATTCACAGAAATTTCTTGCTATTGCACACCTTTGAAAATGCTATATTAATTGGCAGGCACATGTTTGTATAACTGAATAACGTTCTTTCTTCACTTAGTCCGCCTGAATTGAAAATAATAGATGGTTCAGATCTACATTTGGTTTTATTAATGAAATTCTCTCCTCTTCTGCAGTCGGAGAAACTTGCACAAATATAACGCCGGCCACAGAAGTGAACCGGAAATGGTGATATTTAGAAATTCCCCTAAAACATTTAAATGTTCTATTAAAAAAAGAATCCCATTCATACCACGTAAATGGTGGACAAACGGTTTCATTACTAATGAAGCAGAACTGTTGATAACCGAGGCAAGATGCTGTGAACATTGTGAATCGCTTCGCATATATCTTAGTCATATAAGCCCAAAACATGCATCACATATTCATTTAGTGTGACCAGCAGTCATAAAATGAAGACTTATTTCTGTATTTAGTCATTTGAAACAGCGCCATGACAGATAATGAAGCATGGTCTTGTGTTTGTTTTGACCTGCTGCATTATCTGCATGGAATACAGAATAGTTTTCTCCAAAAGACTTTTCTGGCCATTCTTTGGTTTTGGATGTTTCTCAGCAGTATGATTCTGAAATCAGACCGAATTCATAGAAAAATGGCTCGGATAAAACGAATAAGTTTGTATAATCACTAAAAATGCAAGTTTATATCAAACGAAGTTGCAGAAAAGCTGTCAGCTCAGTTGGTGTAAACTTGCATCTATCTTTCCTCTAAATAGCATACGGCAAACTTGTATTCAATGTCAACTTTTAATAAGTTGCATCCCAAAACAAAAAGAAAAGAAAGCAAATGAGCAATAGTTATTCTAGTCGAATACACAGTGCAATATTACATGATGACCAATAGCAGCGCCGCTACAACTTAGTGTAACGTTACAATATTTAACGCTCATCCCAATATCATGGGTTCAATCCCATCTCCCCGGTAAGAATGTAATATCTGGTCACTATCGGCCCGCAGGCGAAATGCCATCCCAACGGCATTTTGCTGGCGGACAGATAGTGGCCTGAGATAGGGTGTTGGCTGGCTTTGGGCTGCATGTCGGACAAATCAAGTTGTTTGCGTGTTTTTATTTATTTTCGTGGAACAATTATTTTTCGCAAATTTATTCGTGTACAAACGTGCACGCAAATCAAACCCCGATTTTCGATAGTGTAGCAAATATGGGCCAGCACAAGACGTTTTCGTACTTATCACATAGGCGAGAGGCGAAGGCTCAGTTGTTCCTGCGCATCTGTGCAAACTCGTCTGAGCCTTGCGCAGTGCACAAAATCACAAAGGAGGAACGAAAATTGAGCTCTCTTGCATTTATGTAGGGTTTTTAAACATATACGTGTCCATACAAACAAAATGTCAAGTGAGAAACTAAGGAGACAAAATCTGATATTTATTTATGAAGACAGACCAGTCTGATCTTGATCGTTGTTTAGTATTAGTTCCGGCTAATGCAGTAACTGAAACATTGTTGACGGACAGCGTATTGATTTTTATCCTGTTCCGAGCCTCTATACAAGTTACATGTATGATTGCATGTAAAAAAAAAGTGGGAATGTTTCTTATAAATAATGACCAAGGCCTTCATCCGATCTTTTTAGCCAACCACATCTTCTTCATCAACCCCAGTCCCGTTTACACAATAATACTGATCATATAACTTTGCGAAATCAGAGAGAGAGAGTTTTTTTTTTATTATTTATCTTCAAGCTGAAGCTTCTAGGCCTAGTTTCGATTGAGATATTTACAAGCAATTTGGGTAACCTTTGTTTGCTTTTTCATACTGACTACTTTTTGACAATCGTTGAAAATTTGTTTACAAAACAAGTCTTTTTTTTCTTGTTTACAAAAGATTTCGCTTGTTTAGCCGTCGTCAATGAAATCAAAATGGGATAGGAGAGGCCTTCAAAGGGAGAAAACTAAAAACAAACTACGAATGGTGTCAATCGCACATGTTTTGAACAAATTCGGCGCGGAAATTAGCGTCAACTTTGAAC
Organism: Loripinus fragilis; assembly: GCA_964019695.1. Classification (NCBI taxonomy): domain Eukaryota; kingdom Metazoa; phylum Mollusca; class Bivalvia; order Lucinida; family Lucinidae; genus Loripinus; species Loripinus fragilis. The sequence continues at coordinate 70,787,190 of OZ026522.1, read as the reverse complement.
GTCATTTTCTCATAACGTCATCTATTACGTTAAGCACCCTTTTTGCGTGACGGCACTCATATCAAGTTTGGCTTCAACAGTATTCAAAAAATCAACTTTTCAAAAAATTCCCATTTAAATGCATTAGGAAGCAAATTTGACCTTGACGTTAAGTTGGTCAAGGTCAACCTAGGATCATCATTTGAACAAAATTGGTAGGCCCCACATCCCTAATGCTACATATTAAGTCCCGAGGTCATCAGCCTTCTAGTTCTGGAGTAGAAGTTTTTAAAGGGTTTTTACCATATATGGGCGTGGTGGCCATCTTGATCATGTGACCAAGACCATTTGAACAAACTTTCGTTCCCATGTCCTCAGGAGTCTCCATATGAAATTTGAGTTTAATTGGCCCAGTGGTTTCAGAGGAGAAGATGTTTGAAAATATTGACAGATGGACGACGGAGTGACTGGTATACTATAAGCTCACCCATGAGCCTTTGGCTCTGGTGAGCTAATAAAGAGTAAATTAGCGTCAAATTTTCTTGTATATTTTAACAGATCCTGATCTTAAATCCATGTTATGATAGATGATGGTATGAAAGGGGTGCAGCAAATCCTTAGCCAATGAAATTATAGCCCATATATGACAAATCAATAGAAAATTACTTATGTTGTTTACTCCCTAGTTGAAAGCCTCACTTTTTTTACTAAAGCCTTGTGTTGAGCAGTGTTTGGTTGAAAAATAAATCACATACTATCTAGTCTAGAAGGGGGGCCTGAAAAATTTTGAAAACCAAGAAAGCAGGAGAAGCCATCTCTGGTCATTTTGTAAAGACAATCTTACCTTCAGTAAATGAACAATTTCGGACGATATTGCTCCCATTAATTGCATGCTATTTTTTAGACATTAAATTTAGATATGCATATTGTCTGTATTAGTCTTGGGGTGTAGATAACAATGTTTAGAATTGACAACCTTCAACAATGACACTAGAAAATCAGGACATTATTCAAAGTCAAAAAACCCAAAAGATGCTATCCATTAATATTTGTTGGCGCAGTTATTGCAGTTGGTAGCATGTCAACCTACTGTCTGGGGGTTTGTAGGTTCTATTCCCAGATCTAGCACATTCTTTCACTAGTTGTCAGATACTAGTTAAAGATGAGCACTGAACACTAGTGAAAGGATTTGGGTTAAGCCAGCCTAGGAAAAGGGTGGTTAGGATCAACTAATCATTCCTACATTACCTCAGCTTTTTAGCATGGATATAAAGCAAGAAATCAATCCAAAAGCATTTATATTTACCTTACCTCACTCTTTTTTTATTGCTGCCTTATCTGAAGCCTCAGAAAAATTGACTATAAGAGTCATCTTGGTGCAAGAGGTAGACACAATGGTCTGAGGGTGAATACAGCTCAAGATGTCACAGACATTACTTATATACATATGTATGGTCTTATTTCTTCTGCACAATCTGATCTTGAAAAAGTTAAAGGTTTATAAATAAAAAAAAAGGTTATCAAAGTTTTTTCAGTCAAATTAAAGGTTTTAAAGGATTACTACCAAATTAAAGGTTTCTAAAGGTTTTAAAGGTTCCACTAGGGGGCCTGTTTTTCTTTAAACGACATCTCTTCCTGAACCACAGGTCCAAATTAAAAAAATATCACATGAATGTTCCCCATAATGCCCTCTACCAAAGTTGCATAAATAGTTCCGCTCTGCTTTGCATGAGGGCCACCAGAGCTCCAGATAAGAAATCTTTTAAATGTCATCTCCTGAATCACTAGTCCAAATTCAAAATAATTTCACAGAATTGTTCCTCATGACACCCTCTACCAAAATAACACAAACAGTTTCACTCCGCTGGACAAAAATGCTGCCGTAGCTGTTAGTAGAAATATCTTTCAATGTCATCTCTTCCTGAATCACTAGTCCAAATTCAAATAGTCCAAATTCAAAATAATTTCACAGAATTGTTCCTCATGACACCCTCTACCAAAATAACACAAACAGTTTCACTCCGCTGGACAAAAGTTCTGCCGTAGCTGTTAGTAGAAATATCTTTCAATGATTTCTCCTTCTGAATCACTAGTCCAAATTCAAAATGATTTCACAGAATTGTTCCTCATGATATCCCCTACCAAAATTGTACAAATGGTTCTGCTCCGCTTAACTAAAGGGCCACAAGAGCTCTAGATAAGAAATATCTTTAAACAACATCTCCTTATGAACCACTGGTCAAAATTCTTCTAAAACAATGTCACAGAATTGTTCCTCATGATGCCCTCTACCAATATTGCACAAGTGGTTCCACTCTGCCGAACAAAAGGGCCTCCAGAGCTCTAGATAAGAAATACCTTTAAATGACATCTCCTGAACTACTGGTCCAAATTCAAAATAATTTCACAGATTTTTTTTTTTTTTTTTTTTTTTAATTTCACAGAAATGTTCCTCATTATGATATCTACCAAAATATGCAGAATTGTTTGACTGGGCTGAAAAGGGGCCTGCCAGAGCTCTAGATAAGAAATATCTTTAAACGACGTCTCGTGAACCACTGGTCTAAATTCAAAATAATTTCAGTTTCCTCATGATGTCCTCTACTAAAATTGATCAGAATTTCTTGAGTCACAGGCCAATAGATCATCTACTTGTGTGCCAGGATTCAGGTGAGTGTTCCAGGACCCTAGGGCCCTCCTCAGGGTTCCCACAAGTTATGGAAAACCTGGAAAATCACTAAAAAAGTTCCATGCATGGAAAAATCATGGAATTTAAAAAAACCCGAATAATCATAGAAAAATCATGGAATTTTGTGAAATAATTTGATGAAACCATCAGCAGGCAGAAAACTAGCTGTCGGACACTTGTGTGTCTGACAGCTAGTTTTCTGGCTACTGGTGGTTTCAAGTTTTAATTATTTCAAAATGCATGCTTGGTCTACAAGCATGCTGTTGTTGCTGCATTCCGCATTTATGCTCAGCGTGGTGAAGATGCTGCTAAAAGGGGAGGTTTGAGGCCGTGCATTTAATAGTCATGGAAATTACATTGTTGATCATGGAAAAATCATGGAATTGTGATTTTGAATTTCTGTGGGAACCCTGTTATTTACATCAATGTGACTTTGACTTTTCCATGTGAAAACTTTAATTGAAACTGCTGAACCATCAAACATTCTTGGATATTTGGCTGAATAATACTACTTCCCCCTGACATTATAATTGAGCCGTGACATGTGATTTCCAACAATGTGGTATTTTGAAAAGTGTAGACTCAGACGAGCCTGTGCAGCCTCCTTAAAGCTTAGAAACTCCAAATTGTGTTAGTCAGTAGCTTAATAGTCATAGAATATCCAAGCGACTAGCAAAGGCTCTGATCAGACTGTGCGTATGCGCAGGCTGATCTGAGGCTTTGCTGGTCGCACATACCACATTTTTGGAAATCCCATGTCATGGCTCAGTTATACTGTCATTCTCAGGTGAGCAACCCAGGGACCAAGGGCTCTCTTGTATTTTATCAACACGCCAATTATGTTTGCTTAACTCTGTGCCTACTAGTGTTGTCTGCTGATAATCTTTGCACAGGTTGGACCTAGATCAGGCCTGACAAAATGTCAGACCTGATCTGGATCCAAACTATTTGACCCTGATAGTCTTACTGAATTAATTTTAGAATTAATTTTAAAAAGTCAGCATACAACACCAAAGGCAGTTAAACTATTGATATATTCTCATAATCTCAAATTACCGTGGGGATAGAATTTTTCCTTGGAAATCATATTTCCAAGAGAAAAGTCT